>OZ012737.1:545394652-545412152 GCA_963859935.3 Lathyrus sativus
TCTTTTTAGTCTCTTGAATATTCGATTTAGAGTTAAGAGGTGTCTATGCCACTAACCAACTCCTTAAAGAAATACAAGAGCTTCTCCGGCAAACCACTAGAAGTACCCATCGAGTCGAGCAATTGGATGCTAAGAAAGGTTTCTTTCTGGGCTAAATTCTAAGCCTATAGACTGAATTAGGAGAGCAGAGGTTTAATCCAAAACCAGGAAAGCAAGCTATATCGAAGCCCAATGCCAAGCAACACCCTAGACTACAAGTGAAGAAATAGGGTTCCACTAAGCGCCCTTAACCCGACACAAGATGGGACCCTATTAGGTAGGATAGTGGGCTTAGTCAGCCCAACATAGGTTGTCTACCAAAAAGGGGAAGTTCCCGTGATTGAATGTTTTTGGATATCCTACCCTAAGACGAGAGGGTTGGGCTTAGAACAAGACCCATCAGTGGATAAGATCACATCTTCATAACAAAAGGTGTACACGTTCGGCCTCACTCAAGGTAATGGGCCAAACCTAACGAGTCCAAACAAATTGGATCTTTTTGTATGACAAAACCACATATTGGTAATTTTTTTCAGTAATTTATTTCCTCAAGCAATAGGGTTTTACCAGTCCCAGCAGAGCCTGTGATGAACATGGATTTTCCCTGAGGGATGGCAGACAAAATATGCTTCTGCTCGTTTCCCCATACTATTGGAGTGAAGGTTAGCCCAATGTTAGCATTCAGATCCATTTTCAGCCCTGGCCCGGAAATGCCACCTTTTCCTGGCTTTCCAAACAAAGCCCAAGTCCAGTCCATCTAATTTACTTTTTTCCCATTCCAGGACGGCCCAGGCCGCTATCCGAGTGCAATCGGCAAAAGCAAGTTTACCTTACTTATATTAATAATATAATTCGTTCTGCTGTCAAAAGTAGGGAAAAGTGTCTGATCCTTTCAATCAAGCGATAGAGGCAGAGGCTTTACTTCTTCAGCCTACGCTAGGACGGAGCTGCTGTCGAGTGACGATTGGCCGAGGGGAGTTCAATCATGAAGCTGGGTACAAATAAGCCAATAAAAGACAAGTAGAAGCCAGTGAAAGAGGAGTAGTCAGGGTACGACGAAGCACGCCTAGTACGTAAGCGAATACGGATCACGTGGGTTTGTACTGATCCGCTTTCGAGCTGTCGAGTGAGGATTGCTCCATCTATGAAGAAAGGACGCAGGGGGCCTCTCTTATTGGGGGTTACTCTCTTCTCTGATGTGCGCTATATTATTAAGTTCTATTCCTGAAAGAGTTTTCGGGATTAAGCCACGTGGCGAAACCCGCGAAAAACGAAAGACTCTTTTTTTTCCCGCTTAGAGCTTCCCACGTCTATAAATAGAAGCTGCTTTCTCTATTTGGCAAAGCAAGGGGATATAGATATGGATCCACTAGTTACCACTTTAACGCTTTTTCAAATTGAGCAAGCAATTATTAATGTAGAGAACGCAAAGCTCCAGCAGGAGCAAACCCTGGCTGCCTTCTGGGAGCACATGCCTCCTGTCGAGGAGGAGGTCCTGGTAAAGCGGATACAAGAGCTCCGGGACCATATTCGCGCTCTGGAAGAACAAAGGAGGGTTCTCATCCGAGAGCGTGAATTGCTGCTTATCAGGGCGGCCTCCATCATCTGCAGGAGACCTGGGGGAAACTACTAAGAAGTCCTTTGTTTTTGCTTTTCTTTTAACTTAATATGTTGTTTGTTTACTTTGTTGTAATGTTGTGTTTAGTTGTGTGGCTGGTTTGTCTATGTGTGCGTAAGCTTCATAAAGGGTCCGTCGACTCTTTCTAGAAGATTTAAATAAGTGTCTGTAGACGCAAAGTAGTGTGTTTTAATGTATGGTGTTCTTTGTCTTTTTTAGTTGAGATCTACTCCGGATGCTTACTGGAGATAGACTCCTATCTATGCTAACTATGAAAATATAATAAATAATAATGTTCGTAAAAATGTGCTGAAAATTTAGAAGGTGTAAGCTCAGTGTACTGGAGATGCGCTTATTAAGCCTTTCTAGCTTTGAAGCAAACTTCTTCCTTGAGTCTGCGCCGTTTTAAAAACCAAACCCTAATCTTGCTAGTTCAGTTCGTGTGTTTTACGTGAGCGCGTTGAACTAGTGTGCATGGACCTTAGCCACGAGTTTTTCGGCCTAGACGCTAATAACACGAAAACACTTTCTTTGGTCCTGGGTTTTCGATGTTTTTGCGCTTAGTCTTGCTTCTTTGGTCACTTCACTTGAGCTATAAATTAATTTATCTGGGTTCCCTGCGGGGCTACCTCGCTCCATGAACTCACTCCACTCCCCCTTACAGGAATATAAGACTCGGTAATCAGTATAAAAAAAAGAGGGAAAAGGTAGCTCCTGAGTAAGAAGATAAAGAATAGTTCCTTTATTTCAATTTAACTATTTCTCTTTCTGTAAGCGAAGGTATCGAATGACTTTCTATTCAGCTTAGTAATAAATTCCATCGCTTACTGTTCTCCTTCGGATCCTTAGTAAGTAGTCAGTCTGTTGCTTGTTTAGTAAAGGTCACTTCCCTTTTCTTGCTAAAGAAAATCACCATCTCCTGGGCGATCCGTTCACAAAGTCCTTTCCCATTCTACCTAGGGCAACATGTTGAATGAATATTCATTCCGGAGAGCCAAGAGAGAATGAACTGCCAATAGACTTGAATGAAAAGATAAATAGAATAGAATTGATTACAGTTGCAGAATCAGAATAATCGGAACTATTCTTTATCTTCTTACCGTTCGTGACCCTATTAGTGAGCCAACAAGCAACAAGTAAACTTCCAAAGCTTCTAACAAGCAAGCTTCAATCGGTAAAATCCCCGAGTGAGGTGCCCTAACGCTATACTATAGGCTTGAGCTAATCATTCCTTCCTCTTGCGAGCAAGCGATTTCACATTCTTCTCCCTATCAGGCCTTTTGTCCTCGTAAGCAACGGTATTCCATCACTTAGTAGCTATGGTATTCAATCACTTGAGCTAAGTGAAGAGGTATGAGATCACTGAAAGGAGAGGATTGAATCGGATGCTCGGATGATCGACCGATAGGGAAAGGTTATAGCTGTAAGAAATGCGGTTACTACACTCTTATTTATCTGATTCTCGTTCGCCCACTTGACTTCTTCCTTCTTTGGCGCTGCTGGAGATGCCCCACAAGGCCTTCTTTCTCAAGATTTCACGCGGTGAACAAAAGGAAGCAACGCCGCTACAAGCAATAGAAATCAACGTTTATTAATCCATTTCAGTAGGTGGCGGTGTACACTAAGTATCAACAAAGGACGCTTTCTCTCACCCAGCCCTTTGGAGGTGTTAACTCTTCGCCTTCGGCTTTCTATTGAATGATCCATCTGGTGTGTTATTTATACTCCCCCAGTTAGGGCTTCTCCCTTTTCAATCTACATGGCATACGTACACGAATGAATATTCAAACTCATCGACTCGGCTCAAAGCATATGATCAAAGCTCTAGTGGCGCACATAGCAATATCAGAATCGAATTATCGTCGGCCTGACCGGCAGTAATAGCGAACTAACACTGTTCTAATAGAAAGGGGGAGTCCCTCTTTGCGGTAGATAACACAACCGAACACAAAATGAAGCTTTCAGTCTCGCAAAGCATCTGGGCGAGCCGGAAACAGCCAGCAAATCGATAACTGAACAAGAGGAAGTAGAGCGTCTCACGACTCTATATGCTGTACCACATACTAAGACCTAAAGCCGTTCTTAATAGAAGTCCCTAGGAGCTGGTTCCTTGAAAACTCTTCCCTTGACTTCTATACGAACTAGTCAAGATTTCACTTCTTTTTCTTTGCCTCTACCAATTCCTTCGTTGAGAAAGAAAGCAATAAACGCTCAGGTGGAGGAGGAATTTAGTACCAAAAGCAAGCCGGTTCAGCCCCCCTATTAAGCATACGTTTATTACCAGATCCGATAACAGCGATTCTCCGTCTCTGACCGGGAGGTATCACATCTACAGACATTAGCCCCAAATGCTAGCTCGCATTATTAATTAATAGTAAGTCGCTACATCATGCTTTTGAGGAAGCTAGGAAAAGAAAATAGAGACTCCCTCCTAAGAAAGGATCTGCTAGCCTTTCTTTCCCGTCCTGTCATCCGGCAAAACATTAGGTTTAGCTTATATAAATGTGTTGGTTGGAGCAATGGGATTTGATTCCCCTGATCTACGATCACCCTCTTCAATCTATATTCGACAGCTTGAAGAGGGCTTGCTTCTTGCTAAAGATAAATTATCTCATTGAAGAAGGCATCGCCTGCCCAATGACAAGCAAAAGACGAAGAAGGAACTTACTAGACCTCCTTGCGCCCATAGCTTGACCTCAGCCTTGAACTACCTGCACGGAAGCCTTCCCTTCCAGGCGCGCAGACATACCATCTTTAGTGAAGTCCCTCCTTCCCCTAAAGAATCCATTTCGTCAAAGAAGGATGAAGCAGGCACACTTACTACTCTGATTGGGCGTGGACTGGGAAAAAAAAGTAGCAGCTAAAGGAAAGCTATAAAAAAGGTATTAGCGAAGAAATTTCAAAAAATAGAAAGGAAAGAGGCACCACTCGCGAATCCTTTCTTTCTTGGTTTCGCTACCTGTGATCAAAACAATTAACGTATTAGATATATCCATCTTTTGGTCCAGTCAAGAAGGAAGATAGGAAGAGGCATCTGTCTATCTAGCCCTTAAGTACACATTACAGGTTCAAGTCCTCTATTTATCTGTCTTAGTTGTTCTTGGTCAGAAGGTTGAGCATAGAATGGCAGTTTCGCGTACTCCTCTGTCTTTTTCCTATCTTCTCTCGGAATTAGGTGTAGCTATATCATAAGCTCATGTTTCACAGATATTGACTTTTATTTATCTTCCATGGCTAATGTAAGGAAATGAGACGACTCTTTCTTGAACTATATAACAAAAATATCTTCCCCTCCACACCAATCACGAGTTTTTCTCCATTCCTCTCGTATATCGTCGTAACGCCCTTAATACTAGGTTTTGAAAAAGACTTTTCATGTCATTCCCATTTAGGTCCGATTCGGATCCCTTCGTTGTTTTATTTTCCTCCCGCACCTTTTCCTCGAAATGATAAAGAAGATGGTACACTCGAATTGTATTATTTAAGTGCTTTTTGCTTGCCAAAGATCCTACTTCTACAATTGGTAGGTCACCGGGTTATTCAAATAAGTTGTGTTTTATGTGGTTTTCCCATGTTACAACTTTCGTACCAATTCGGTCGATCCGGAATGGATCGGTTAAACATTCTATTAGGGAGCCTGGTCTTTACTCTTCTGTGTGGTATTCATTCTCGTTTGGCTCTTGGAATCACATCCAGCAGTGGTTGGAACATCTCGCAAAATCCAACCACTTCACCTACTTCATTGCCCCCAACCGTATCTCGTACCTCTATTGAAACAGAATGGTTTCATGTTCTTTCATCGATTGGTTATTCCTCTCCATTCGTATCTCTTTTTCCAATTGCGGTGTCAATGAGTTTACAAGATTGAATGGCGCCATGCCCAGAGTTGGTGAATTGCTACTTCAAAAATGAAATGAGAGGCCATTCAAGCTCCGACACTGTATGCATACCAGCACCATGGATATTTTAATAAATCTATTGAGGAAGGGGGCTGAAATGAAGTGCGACCAGATCTCTGGCCTAACAGACCAAACAAATCTTGCCCAACTACAATCTTTCAAAGCATGGCAAAACGCCCTCCCCATCTGTCCCACAAATAGGGCAATTTGTGATCCCTCTTTAGAATTTCGCCAACCATGTTCGTTAATAAGCGATCCCTTCTCGCCAGCTATAGGAAATGCTTAACACGATTAGAAACTAAAAAAAAAAGTAATAGAAGTCTAGTCGGTCGAGTACCACATAAGGAGACAATCCTATCAAAGTGAATAATCCAATGACTTCCTCTTTTTTTTCCTTATTCAGGCCTCTTTCGGTTGTTATCTAGCTTTACCGAATGAAGTTAGTCATCTTCCTTTTCCGCTTTCAGACAAGTAGCTAAGTCGTCTTAATCCAGCGACGAAAAATCTTGCGCTAGGAGAAAGGCTCAATCCCCTCGCTTTGTCGCCCCTATCTCGTTAGTCGTTGCTTCTTCCCTCGCCTAAACCTAAATTAGTCCTACTCCTACAGCTTGCGCCGAAGATTCACTACCAGCTCTTTTACCGCCCGTAGTTGACTGATTGGAGTCAGGAACTACTTTTTGGAATATTGCCCTTTCTTTTGACTTTACTTGCCCAAAAGAAATTATATTCCTTGACACTATATATAGTTGGCTGAAACCGGACCGGAAAGGCCTTCAAACAATCCCGTACTCCTGGCTCTAGCCTGCTTCACTGCATGAAACAAACGGTTAGGTTAGACCTCTGTCTGGCATTTATTCCCTAGAGACCTGTCCCCCCAACATTTCTTTTTGGTCTTAAGAGATAGACTTGGCTCTCTTATCTTTAAATCTGGACTTGCATGTGTTCCGCATATGACTATTTCGAGTGATTGCTGCTATCTGGCTTGAGTTAGACAAGCAGAGAAGGATCTTATGCCACCGGTGATCGGCCTGTCTGTCGCTACGCGAAAAATGACACAGAGTCGCCACCGGATTTTATTTATCCCACGGAGGGAAAGGGAAATAGCGATAAAACCTTTGGGAAAAGAGCGTAGTCATCGCAACCAAGTCTTAGGGTTCGGGAGTCGGTTATGCGAGGGGAAGGTGTTAGCACCCCCTCGCATCCATCGTACTCGATGGGAACCTCCTAGGTTATTTAACGTGAATGGGTGTTTTTATTAAGAGTTTGCTTGTTTACGGAAAAGAGGGGTGGGTTTATTTATTTTAATGCTCGCCAAGGATTGTGGCCCTTGTGCCTACGTATCCTCACTTAAAAGAAGTGAAGAATCAGAGCTCCGTAGTTCGGAGGCTTGTGAAATTGTTGTTTTTTGGTTGATTTTATACCTTGAAAAAGGGTTTTAGAATTAACACCCTTAAGGCGAAAATAAATTTGATGAGTTGATGTTATTTTTAAGTTTCTTAAGAGAAATTATTCTTGATTAGGATTATACACAAAAGACTTTGGATAGAAATGAATATTTCGAATAACCAAGTCGAGCGCCTTGTATCCAAAACATTCGGAACGAGTGTAGGAGGACTCCATTCTCATTCCTTTTCCACCACTTTAAAGTCCATGGTGTATAGCCCTAATCATGTATTTATTGTGTTTTGGATTTTTTATGAGAAAAGAGAACCACTTGATGTTGGATCAAGGTTTATTGCTTGTGAAAGTATTTGAGGTGATACGAACAAGGTCGATGGCGGACGCACAGGGCGGCCGACTTACAAGGGTTGAAAATGGCTCGATAAAATCGAGAGTTTGTTTTTGAAAAATGGTTTTTTGGAATCAAAGGCCAACAAGGACCACAACAACATTCACATACGAAAAACATACAAACATATCGGGTTAGTCGCATAAAAAAAACGAGGCATGCACTAAAAACGGCGAACTCCTTGAGAAAATTTTTTTTGGAGGTAAAATATCGAAAAAAGTATCGAAACAGTGATGTAACACGGGTGGCCGTGTTGTGTGACACGGCCCGTGTCATAGGGTACCTGCAATGTGAGTTTTGGAGCGTGACAGAGGTGCAACACGGGTGGCCGTGTTGTGTGACACGGCCCGTGTTGTAAAGCCTGGGTGGAAAATGATTTTTAGGGCAAACAGGGGTGCAACACGGGTGGCCGTGTTGTGTGACACGGCCCGTGTTGTGAGGCCTGGGGTTTTTTTGGATCTTGAAATGTCAAACAGAAGTGCAACATGGGTGGCCGTGTTGTGTGACACGGCCCGTGTTGCGTGACACTGGTGGCCGTGTTGTATGACACGGCCCGTGTCGTGCTACCAGAGTAAAAAACCTAACTTTTTCTATGTTTTTCTTTCGTTTTTGTGGTTTCTTAAGAACGGTTTCTTGGTCCCTTTGGAACCTTACATGAAACATACAATGCAACAATACAAAAAGAGTAGACAAAATGAATGTAAATAGCAAAAAAGTAAAGAGAGAAAGGTTGGAGGAAATGGATACCCAAGAACTTTCTATCCTTCTTGCAAGTCCTCCTTGGTCTTGGTTGAATGTACCTCACTCCTCTTCACTTTATGTTGTGAAGGTTTTGTTTCTCTATGATCCTCTTGGTTCTATATCACTCTCTTTTTCTGGTTTGCAAAGCTTCCTATTTTTCTGGTTTTTAGGGTTTTGTTTGCTCTCTCTATTTTCTGGTTTTTTGCCAATGTGTGTAGAATGAATCTTGAATGAATGAAGAGTCCTCTTTTTGTTTACAGCCCCCTCCTCTTATCTCAGCTCCTCTAGGGTTTTCACTTCTTCCCACACTTCAGATTTTTCATGGGGCAATGTTTCTTACCACCTTTCCTTATGTCACTCTCTTTCTTTCCATTTCCATGCAAGGTGCTATGCTGCATTTTCTGCACTACTTTCCTATGCTATTTTTCTGCAGCACCTTGTGCCTTGCACCCATTTTGTTGGCTTGTGCTTGGACAGCTCCTCTTGGTCAATGCTACCAATTCTTGACAGCATTTTGAAAATTCTGATGTGTAGAAGCATTGTCACATGTTATGCCTTTGGTCTTGTGACATGTAGATTTTGTGACATGAGGAAATTTGTCACTCTTGCATGGGACTATTTTGCTTATGATTAACATGCATAATCTTGGTCTTAAAACAATCCAATGTTGATTTAATCCTTACATATTTCTTGGATGTTTGTAAGCATAAGGTGGACTTAGTGTGGCATGAATTTGATTAGAAGCTTGAATGAAGATTAGAAATAAATTCTAATCATTGCTTAGAGTTGGATACATTGTAACAAATGACATTCTTGTAATGTCATAAAGTCTCTCTTTGTAATATTCTTGCCTTTAATCTTGAATTCATGATGAATTTCCTTAGAACCATTAAGCTTGAAATGGATGAAGTCTTGAATTACGGACTTGTAATCTTGACTCATGCTTTGCAAAATTGAACTCCACTTGATCAAGAATTTAAAACAAAATTAGATGAAGCAATCTTGAATTATGCCTTGCATTTCATGGTCATTAGGAATATATCTTGAATATCCTAATATTTCATCAAGTAACTTCTCTTTGAAGAAATCTACAAGAATAGACTTTCCAATTTAGATTAAACCTTAAATGATGAACCTTTCCTTCCATGTAGTCAAAGATAGACAAGTTATCTCATTTGAAAATGGAAAATGACAAATCGACCCAATCCGTACCCACATGCCCGATATGCAAAAAAATGATGTATGATATGGCGAATGTAAGGGTATAAAGGCTAAAGGCGAAAATGAGGGTGTGACACTGTCTATCTAGTATCTAGTACTAGGACTAGTAGAGTAGAGGCACTACCAGGCGGGGCTTCCTCGATCATAGCTTCTCGCTTAGCTAACTGCCAGACAAGGATGCAAATCAACTCCTTATATAGAATAAGATCGACACATTCAATGAAGCAGCCAGTCCGGCAGACAAGCTACTTTCTGATTCTAGGACTGGCGGATCCTCTATCTATTAGCATACCCGTACCGGCAGTTAGACTAGCACTCTCTCCCGCAGTAACCGACTGTAAGAGAGCTGACTGTCTACCTGATTCAGTCTACTGGCAGTGAGTACCAAACTATGAGATAGCCTGGCCAGTGCATCCAATCTGATACCAGGCAGGAAGCTTATTGATTGTATCCCCGTCTGCTTTCCTTAAGATCTACAAAATATGTTATAGATGAGCCTGCCAACCGTTCCACCGGAGCGGTTTGGTTTAAAGTCCCGGAGTATCGACAGAACCGTCATACACCACTTATGAAGGGGATGTAAAACACGCGGGATAACCCAGTTACCTATGGGAAATATCCTACGCTTCCCCCCACCCTCTATAGACTGACCTAGTCGGTCGAGGCTGGGCATAACCTCAGCAAACTCTGGACAAGGATGTCCGACTCTAACAGCTTCCTCAAATGCAGAACAACCTATCTGCGAGATGAGTTCGTTGTTAGGGTCAAAACAAGACCTCGTCCAAGGAAACCACAACGCGCCTAACCAATTAGCTTGTTGACGCCCACGGAACTGATTCCGAGACTCAGCAAGTTGAAACCTTGAATGGATTTCAAAGGGGAAGGCTCGGAAGACAGATGGAACTCCTTTCTTACGACGAGAGCCCTTCAATCGGATAGGCTTCATCTTAGATGGTGTGGCCTTCCAGGTCGGATCGGATCCCAAGTCATTCCTTGTAGCAAAGGAATACTAGAGATAGACGGAACATACCGATGCAGTAATTCTTAAAAAAAATTAAGAATTCGCAGCATTGGTAGCCAAGGCCTTCACATTAGAAGGGGGAGTAGAGATAGAAGAGAAAGTTGATCTATCCACTTTCTTAGCCAATTAAAAAATGTTTGCTATAGTAAAGAAAGATACAACTTGACTACTATATCTGCTCGATCATCACGCCTACGAATCACCTTACGGTGAAACGGGGGAATGATCCTTGGGAGTCCCATCCTCGTGAGAGAGATGGGAACAGATAGTTCGGTCAACCTCTTAGGGTGAGTAGAAGAAGAATAGTGCATAAAGCATGTTGATGCTTGTTTACAGTAAAGTGCAACATACAGCCACCCTCCCTGATCGACGACCTAACTTTACTACCTGTTTAACCAGGTGATGAACACCAAGACAGATTTCTATCGTTAACCCACCGGTGACCACCAAAGGAATCTTCAAAAGAACCTTAGTTTAATCCACCATCATTTAATCGCCAATCATTCACATATTTCACATAAACATTTACACTTATGTTTACTTCAATAATTCACATAAACATACACAATTATGTTCATTACACCAATACATCACATGAAGATAATAATGCACTCATAGAGACCGACTCACGACCCTATGCAGATGCAAATGCGGTACCGACTCATTCAGCAGGTTCAATTGAAGAACCAAATGGAACCATCGCTCGTTACCGAAGTAACTCCCCTTCGGGCCTACGATGTTCACCCATCGCTCACACCCCACATGGGCACACGATGTTTCAGGATTTCTCACACCCCACACGGGCACACAATCCGATTGCTCACACCCCACAAGGGCACACAATCGTTCTACAGATTCTTCACGAAATCAAATATAAACTATCGCTCACACCCCACAAGGGCACACGATCGTTTCTGCAGATCCTCCTAGGGATCAAAGATAAACCATCGCTCACACCCCACAAGGGCACACGAGGTTTCTGCAGATCCTACGCGGGATCGGACACACAAGAATTCAATCATGATGCGTCACAAACAAAACGACTCCATACACTCTTGAAATGCATACATATTCACAAATATACTCATGCATTCTTCACATCATACAAATACATACAATTATGCACATTCACATCAATCTCATCATGCATTTTCATTCAATTCAAACAAATGCACAAAATTGGTAAACGACCACATTTCACACTCCACGATTCACAATCTAGGATTCACACCTTACAGATACCCACAGCACATCACATCACAACAGCACACAAACTATCTATTCAGATAAGGATTAAACATAATCAAACTAAACAATCGACAATTGGATAGAAAGCACAGGAAAAACAGGAAAATGTTATCACATTCGCCGACCTTCGCCTGACGAAGCCTCTGGCGAATACTCGCCACCACACTCGCCTGGCGAACTCACTCGCAAAGCCAGACAGTAGCTACTGACTTAGTTCGCTGCCCACTCGCTACCACACTCGCCTGGCGAAGCCTCTCGCTGGCACCCTCGCCTGGAGAACTCGTTGGCAAAGACAGAGTTGGGCTACTGACTTGGTTCACTGCCCACTCGCTGGGACTCGCCTGGCGAACCTTCGCTCCCGTTAAAACTCAGTTTCTACCGATTAAATCAAATTCGACCTAGAAATGGCAAATGAGCAAAACTCTCCCTAATCCAAAAATCAAACCAATAGAAACATACATAATTATACACATCGAAAGAATAATAAAGTTTCACACCCTTACCCGATTAATCAAAGCTTAGAAGTTGATTCTTGATGATTCTAGGTTTTCTCCTCTTCCTCCTCTTTCTCTTTTCTTTCTCTTCTTCCTTTCTATTTCTTTCTATCTCTTTTATTTTCTCTCTATTTCCACTTATACACTTTCTATCCTATTTCTCTCAAATAACAACTAATCAAGGATTATCTAAGGCACCCTCTAATTAATTCCCAAAACTCTCCGAATAATAAAATAACATAACACGCACACATAACATATTAATATTCAAATTTCACAAATATAATAATAATAAATCAAAACAAATTAAAAGACTTAACAAAAATGGGAAATTCAGAATTGGGGCGTTACAATCATAACTGAGTTCGAGCATTGAAGAAAATTACGGCCTATGTGGATGAAACCAAATTACAAGTGGCTCTGGAAGCTGCTAATAATCACATGGCTGGCAAATCCATTTATGAATTTCACCAAGAATTTCCTAGAGAGGACTGTAACCTAAAATCTCTAGATGAGATCCAAGATGGAGAGCAAGCTCAGAGGCTTGATGCCATTTACGAAGATGAACCTTTGGGGTTTGAAAAGGATCCGCTAGCAAACAATGTCAAGATATTGGCGCAAGACCCTTTAGGAGAAATTGATCTTAGTGAGGAGGCACTCAAGAGGCCTACATACATCAGCGCCAAGTTGAACCCTCAACTGAAGGTCGAAGTGGTCCAGTTATTGAAGGAGTTCAAAGACTGTTTCGCCTGGGACTATGACGAGATGCCTGGTTTGAGCAGGGAGCTAGTCGAACATAAGTTGCCTTTGACACCTGGAAGAAGACCAGACAAACAAGGTCTGAGACGGTTTGCACCATAAATATTGTCAAAGATTAAAGGCAATATATAAAGCCTGTTGATGTGTATGTATCGTCTAACTTTGATGTTATAAAACATATGTTATCTAAACCTATTTTGCACAGTCGAATTGGCAAGTGGGCTTTAGCTTTAACTGAATATTCTTTAACATATCAACCTTTAAAGACTGTGAAAGGACAAATAGTGGTTGACTTCATAGTCGACCACTCTATATACAAAGCTGATTTAAATTATGTTGAGTTAAAAGTCCTGGAAGTCATACTTTGATGGATCAAGCCATAGAAATGGAACAGGGGTAGGTATATTCATTATTTCTCCTGAAAAAATTCCAACAAATTTAAATTCAGGGTCGAAGGGCCGTGTTCTAACAATGAGGCTGAATACGAAGCATTGATTGCTGGGCTCGAAATTTTGTTAGAATTGGGGGCAACTAGAGTCGAAATAATGGGAGACTCAGAGTTGGTTATAAAACAAATCACAAAGGAATATAAATGTGTTAAGAAAAATCTCATTGTATACTTTGTGGTGGCGAATAGACTGTTGAAGAAATTTAAGGTGGTGGCCATCCAACACATACCCAGAATAGAAAATAAGGTCTCTAATGATTTAGCGCAGATTGCCTCAGGATATAGAGTCTCGAAGCAAAACCTTCAATAAGTAATTGAGGCAAGATAGAAGATATTGATGATTGGATTTTGCCTATCAGATTTAGAGACAACTAAGCTTGGGTGCCTAGATGGCGAAAAATTTGAAATTTTTGCCATAGATGGTCTAACAGATAAAGACTAGAGAAAGCCTATAGTCGAGTACCTGCAAAATCCAACGGGTTCGACAGATCGAAGGGTCATGTATCAAGCATTAAGTTACATACTCATGGGTAATGAATTGTTAAAGAAGACCCCTGAGAGAGTCTTGTTGAAATGCCTTAGTGAAATAGAGGCATATTTAGCACTTTCGACAGTTCATAGTGGGGCCTATGGAGCACAGCAAGTTGGCCACAAAATGAAGTGGTTATTGTTTCGACAAGGCTTATATTGGCCTACTATGCTGAAAGATTGCATAGAGTTCGCCAAGGGTTTCCAAGAGTGCCAGATCCATGATGGCATACAACACATACCTGCAATTAAATTACACTCTATAGTAAAACCATGGCCTTTTAGAGGATGGGCTTTGGATATAGTGGGAGAGATTCAACCAGCATCGTCAAAAAACCAAAGATATATTTTGGTTGGCATTGACTACTTTACTAAATAGATCGAAGCAATACCATTAGTGAATGTAGGTCAAGAAGAAGTCATCGAATTCATCCAAAATCACATCATTTATATATTTGGTATCCCATAGACTATTACGACAAATCAAGGATCATTTTTTACTAGTCGAAAGATGCAGGTGTTTGCCAAAGAAATAGGTTTTAAGCTCCTAACTTCTACGCCCTATTATGCGCAGGCAAATGGGCAAGTCGAAGTTGCCAACAAGGTAGTGATTGGACTCATTAAGAAGCATGTAGGAAAGAAGCCTAGAAATTGGCATAAGACGTTAGACCAAATCCTTTGGGCATGTCGAACGTCACCCAAAGAAGCTACCAATACTACGCCATTTTGACTTACTTTTGGTCATGATGCAGTATTACCTATTGAGATATGCTTACAATCTGTGAGAATCCAAAGGCATAATGAAATCCCTTCTCAAGATTATTGGGCTGTGATGATGGACGAACTAGTAGATCTGGTTGAGGAAAGGCTTAAGGCCTTGGAGTTATTAAGAATACAAAAGAGAAGGGTTGAGGAGTCCTACAATAAAAGGGTTAAGTCTAAGTCCTTTCTATATGGAAAGCTAGTATGGGAAGTAATTTTTCCTATGGATTGAAGAGATAGAACTTTAGGCAAATGGTCTCCTAAATGGGAAGGCCTGTTCCAAGTCATACAAGTATTCTCCAATGGTGCTTATGAAATTGAAGAATTAGACAAAGATAAAAGAATCTTGAAAGTAAATGGAAAATATTTGAAAAAATATAGGCCTATCTTGCAAGATATTCATGTCAAAACTTAAATTTCATTAAGAAGGCACAAAGGCCAAAATAGGCCAAACGAGGCTAACATGGCATACGCAAAACAAAAATCAATACAATAAATCATAACGTAAAACAGGGATCAATCAAAATCCCTTAAATCAATGGACTTGAGGTACTCCATGTAATCCTCATCAGCTTCATCATCAGAATCGTTAGTACGAGGACGTTCTTTTGTGGATACCTTCATTCTGGTTTCTTTCGTCTTCACGCGAGGGGGTGCTCCAATGGAGGTCTCAGGTTTTATGGCTTCCCTAGTCGTCGCCACTACCGCAAGTTCCTTTGAACCTTTTGCCTGGTCTTTGAGAGCGGGTTATTTGGAATTGGTGTTCATACTTGCTTTGCTGAGTACAAGACATGGTTCAGGAGAAAGAAGGATTTATAGAGGAAAGACTGGGCATGGATTGGCAAGTCAAACGGTGAAATTTATTGGTCTTGGGAGTATGCCTAAAAAGGTTATGCTTTAAATACTATAATAAAGCTAAAAGCCTATGCCGTTGGAGCAATAAGTGGAACTGGGAAAGGCGTTTTTCTAGAAAAAGGAGGAGGCCTTAATCACAAATTAAACTCAAAATTGAGGCCATAAAAATAACATGTTATCCATGGGCCATAAAAAAAACAATGTGTCGAAAGGCATAATATGGCGCAAATAATCAAGTTAAAAAGCAAAATATTATCATTACATAAAGATGGCTCGAAAGGCCACAAAACCAGTGATGATTACAAAAGCAGAGGTCGAAAGGTGATAAGAAAGGAAGCTTCAATTTTAGTTGAGCAAAAATATTCACGTGATGACTAAGGCGAGTCTCGCACAGGGATTTGTCGAGCCTGGCTGCTGCAAGCTCTTTTTCCAATTTTTGGGCCGCATCAATGAAGTCAATAGTGCTCTTCAGCTCTTGGGTCATATCAGGGTCGCCAAAGCGTTGCAACTCAAGGTTACGCTGTTCAGTATTAAAGATCTTCGTTTGAAGCTCCTTGATTTGCTGTTGCCACGCATCAATGTCCTTCTGATTAGAAATTATCTCTTCTTGACGTTGTTTGTGGGCAGCTTCCAACTGTTCGACCCTAGCCTCTGACTCTTGTGCACCAGTCCAGGCTGCACTTTCTCGACCAGCTGTAGCCTCGATGGTCTTCACGAGAGAGGGGAGATGTCATATTTCTAAAGATAAATCATCCACCACAACCGTCAACTCTAGCAAGAAACCATGCACTTCTGGGCTAAGAGTAGTCAAATCCAGTTTCTTGAGTTGATCTTTCAAAAAGAGACGAGATGTGGGGTCTGAAACTAGGACATTTTGGATATCGCCTATGAAGAACTTTTTCTTGATGGATTGGAGAATTGGACTAACAAAGTCATCTGAGGTAGGATGACTGGGAGGAGTCGAAGAAGCAGAAGCAAATCCACACTTTTGCCCAAGGATCCTCTTAGCATATTCCCTGGGATTCGAGCACTTGAGAGATGCTAAAGGATCTTCAGGGGTCACGATGGGAGGTAGAGTTTCTTCACCACAAGCAAAGTATGTTGAGATTCAGGACCAACTTGGTCTTCTTCTTCCACCTCCTCCTCCTCTTCCTCTTCATCATTCTCTTCAGATTCTTCTTCATCTCCTTCTTCTTCGTCTTTGTCCTTTTCTTCTTCTTCCTCAACTCTCACTGCTTCCTCTTTATCGTTAGTGGATGGAGGATTGTTTGGAATATGAGTAGGTTCAGGATGCATTTCCTTTGTCTCTTCGTGAATAGACGGGTGTGGACTGTCAGTTGTTGGTGGGTCTGAAGGAGTACGAGCTTGTTCGACATCCACCTCATTAGTGACCATAGGTTTAGCCTGATTGAGAGGCGGGGGACTCGAAGCATCGTCCTCCCCAGAGTTGAAACCTTCAGTATGAGCCTGTTATGTGATGGTTGGCGCCAAAGGGGGTTCGTTTCCTGCAGAAGAAACAATAGGTTGGTTTACCTCACTTAAGCCAGAGTCAAGATCCGAAGAAGGATGTTAAGTTGGCTCACCTTGGCTGTTGAGGGAATAAGTGGCAGAAGCACCTGAAACTGGAGGAGGATTGATGATGGTGGTATCAGCCTGAAAACACAAGTGAAAAAGAATAAGGCTAATAAGGTGATTAACAAATATACATGTGACAAAATGTTGGTACACATACCTGAGCTAGTGTAGCACAAGGGTTAGCATCATCACCCCCATGGTCACCAGAAGTTGACTTCGAGGTAACCACAAGAGGTTTCTCTTCAACACCACGTGAAATGGATATTGACACAAGAATTTTGGCCACCTTCGATTGAGGTGGGCCAGTAGGTCCAGATGCCTTTATAGGTTTCTTTCTCTTTTTTACTATAATCTCCTCAGGAGATTCATCAGCATCTGAGGTCATAACGATGGGAGCGTCCTTCTTGCCTTTCTTGGAAGGAGTCGAAGGTTTTCGCCCAGCCTGAGAAAGTAAAAAAAATAATAATACAAGTGTGAGAAATGAGTCACATAGTAAGAAAAGA